>CM072164.1:2552222-2593393 GCA_036850595.1 Rhyacichthys aspro | reverse complement strand
GTTCATTATTTATCCGTCCATTTATAGTGTTGTCATCCTTCAATATAGAATAGTTACAGTTTATATAAAATTGTGCATTTTAATCTTAGTCACTCCTTTTTTTTCAGTCAGAAATTCTTCGTTTATTCATGTAATCTCTGCTTTTCAATTTTCACATTGGAAACTAAATTTCTTATGATTTTATCTTTATTTATTTATTTTATTTGTGATAAAAAAGAAAGACAATAAATAAATTAAATTAAAAAAAAAAAAGCACACACGTAAATAAATAAATAAATTTGACAAACCAAATAAATTTAACCAACTTCAAAACAAATAAATAACCTTCCATAAACATTTCTCTAAACTAAATAAGGGATTCCGGCCACAGCCTACAAGCAGCAGGCAGAATGACGACAGGATTAAATCACTAAATAACCAAAAAGGCTCTTTTTTACTCAAGATCCCTTCAAGGACGTCCCAAAAAACTCAAAATCTCTGTTTCAGACGTTCACTGCATCTGTCAAGTCCAAAAATGCATCATCTGGATCAGCTTTGTAGACCTTTTAGAGTCATGACCTACTAAAGTAAAACATAAAATATTTAAAAGCGTTATAGGTGACCTTTCAAAAAAGAAATCCTTGTAAATAAGAAAACAGAAGAATCAATATTCCTCATCTGAGAAGGCTTAAAATGGTCTTTATTTTCATCAGGCATTACAAACACAAAGAAGCTATTTACAATTACACTGGAATTGCTGTTATTATTCTGGTCTGATTGGTCCGATCAGTAGTAGTCCTCCGGGTCGGCCTTCTCGCCCTGATTCTGGATTTGCTGCTGCTTCTTGTACAAATCAGCGATCTGCAGACGGAGATGGACAGAGGTCGAGGGGAAGGGCGGAGGGAGGTGGAGAAGATCAAGCATCAGGTCAGTAACATGAAGAAGAAGAGCTAAAAATAACTGTGGGGTTGTCTTTAGACCTTGCATTATAATCGGTCTCATCTCATACGTGTCCTGAATCTGGATCAAACAGGTTATTTCAGATACATTTGTAAAACCTACTCCAGCTTTATTTGTTTGTGTATAATCCACAAGAATTAAAGATGCACAGCGAGGGTTTCACTTCCTGTTTTGTGATTTTCCATTAAAAACACTGCTGAACTGTATATTTTTATTATTTTGTTCCTGGTTCTGATTTGAAATCTCATTTTCAATTTTACATGTTTTCATTTTACCCAAACTTTAACAAATACAACAGAAGTCAAATGGTGTTTGTGTGACAAATCTGTTGCATCCTCATTTTTAATATTATTTCTACGAACATCTTTGTAAATTGAAACTGATTAATACTGCTGCATTATGCACAATCCTTCACGTTATATTTACACAGTATGGATGTTGCATTCGGGCTTTTCTTCTCAAGTTATCTACATTCTCTGTCCTTAAACTATATAAACGTATAAACATTATGTTTTAGTCTTAACAATAAACCCATGTATAATTATACATATAAATGATATTTCAGAGTATATAAATAGTTAATTAATTAATTGTTAATTACATCTATTAATGGGTAACTACTGTTTTATTGTGTGAGTTACTATAAAGTCTTACCAAAAATCTTGCTCTAACTCTGTCTCCATGAGTCTGGACCTGGTCTAAGACTGGACTAACTCTGTCTCCATGAGTCTGGACCTGGTCTAGACTAGACTAACTCTGTCTCCATGAGTCTGGACCTGGTCTAGACTAGACTAACTCTGTCTCCTGAGTCTGGACCTGGTCTAGACTGGACTAACTCTGTCTCCATGAGTCTGGACCTGGTCTAAGACTGGACTAACTCTGTCTCCTGAGTCTGGACCTGGTCTAAGACTGGACTAACTCTGTCTCCTGAGTCTGGACCTGGTCTAAGACTGGACTAACTCTGTCTCCTGAGTCTGGACCTGGTCTAAGACTGGACTTAGACTGTTTAGACTGTTCTTTGTCTCTATTAAAGTGTATTGTAGACTGGTTCTGGTCTAACTAAAGTACATAAAGTACATAATAAATAAACAAATAACAAATGCAGACAGGTCGGGGCCTTATTAGATCAATCACTCCTTCCAGATTTTAATGCCAGGTCTGAATGGGGGCTCTGATTATTCACCATAAAGTCTTTGAAGTGGAGTCGGAGGCTGGATAATGGTGGGTCTGAATAACACACAGCAGGTCCCAGGACAGTAGCCAGCAGCATCAGTATCAGTGAAGCGCGAAGCACAGAAACAATAAAACACCAGTGTATTTCTACCACCGAGCGCCGCGGTTAAACCTTTGATTCTCGGCCCAAGTCTGACTGGGACCAATCAATTCTGGCTTTAGGAGTCTCTCAGTGAATCTACGCTGCTAGTATTAAAATACCACCGCATTTATCTGCCTCGAGGCACGGGAAGGACGAGATACTGATGCAGTGATAACCTCCAGGAAAAAGATCAGCTGCTGCAACATTTATTCATCCAACAAAACTAACTCCACTTTCCTTTTAATCACTATTGACTAATTTAAAGAGTGGATCTACACCAACAGCGACAGTGTGAATAAAAAGCACAGAGGTTTGTGGACAATTGTTTGCAGATTTTTACTAATATTTCACTTTAATTAGTCAGACTTGTGTTGGGAAAAAAGAAATACTCTCTACTTCTGATAAAACTGAGTCGTTAGCAGCATCAACGCTAACGCCCTTCATCGTAGACATGTTGATAACAAAAAGGAGAAGACAGCGATGGTTGCTTTCTTCAAAATAAAACCCTCCTCTTCCTGTTTGTGCTGCAACATCATTGGTCACAAGAGTCTGATGAGACCACGGTTCGACTTCGACTCAAATCTCGTGAGAATCCAGCTGCAGCACAAGGTTAACGTTTCATAGACTTTTGGTGAAACTGAAAACCTTTATGTTTGTGCTGCAGAAGGTTTGGAGAAAATAAAGCCTTTAAATCTGTTCCTGAGACCCGACAGTTCAGAGGGAACAAGTTTCTTTTTGAATCCACAGACGAGGAGGTCCGAGCCATCAAAATGAGCCTAGTTGGTATCAGACTGGTATATGATAAGTCTAGAAAATAAAAGTGTTTAATTTCTCCTCAAATGGGACAAAAACTACCTTCACAGAGGTTTATATCCTTACAGTCTGGAGACTTTGTGGTTTTATTTGTTTTCCCCAAAAGCTACAGATCACGTAATTACTGTAAAATGTGCTTTAATTCAAGCCAAGAGGATGTTTTTACATTTTCTCACAGAAGAGAACTTAAAACTCCTCAATGTTTTCTCACTGTTTAACTTTATTACGCAGCTCAAATTTCTGACAAACAAGCAGTGTATTTTTTCCCTTTAATTAACAAAGGTGGCTCTCTATAATTTCATTTTCTCCAACAGAGTCTCAAAATGAACTGAAAACACTTTGGAGGTATTTTTACACAGTAATAACGCCGTGTTCTGTGATTCTCATATAACCTGGTGTTCAGAGCCCTCCCCACAGACTCAATATAAAGAGAAGAAAGACGCTGCTTGACGTTTGACGAGCACACCCAAAAAAAACTCTTTTTAAAGCAGCTGAGAGTAGCTTCTATCGACAAAGAGTTGATGTGATTGTGTTTACAACCTCGAGGGCTTCTGAGGATTTGAGGAACATTTACACCTTACATTAAACTGAAAACTACACTGTTGTTAATGACCCCAAAAATATAGAATGTCAGTCGTATTTGAGGCTTCTCCGTCTTCAGAGTGGGACTTCTTTTTGGGCCAAACAAGAATTTGGAATTGGATGGCAATTGGAAGATTTATATAAAGTTTTATATTAAATGAAAGGTTAAATGTCAAACATACTCTGAACATTCTCTGAAAAAAGGGCAAGGTGTTTCACTACAGCACTTGATAGGGTTTATATTTGAAGTGAAACAGGATTAAAATAAATTAAGTTTAACGAAAAAACTAATCCCTGCTTATAGTTTTTAATTTCTTATAATCAGACCAATGTTTTTGAGTGTTTTCCCTTCACACACAGGTCTATACAGGGGGCTATAATGATACTAAGAACAGGATCATAACAACAAAAGAGAACAAACAAAAATCTAAATAAATCAGCTGAGAAGACACGTCACTGCAGGAAGTTTAGCAGTCGAAACGTCAAAATAAAACACTCAAAAACGTTGGTCTGATTATAAGAAATTAAAAGCAAACCTTGAACATTTTTGGATTAATCTCAGTTTATCTTGGAGTAGTTCTGCGTAACTTTTATTCTGTAGAGGGCGCCATTTGTTTTCAAGTGGAGACTATCCAAGCAGGAAGTTTGGAAGAAATAAACATGTCTTTTTAGTCATTTTAGTGTGTTTTGTATAAATACGACTCTGTAAGGGTCCAGTGTATTGGACTATTTCTGAACTTCTAATTGTGTAAAGTGCCTCAATCATTAATCTCTGCAGATAATCTTCTGTGTCAATGAGATAAGCATGATTCTACTGATCTTGAGTCTAAAAAACATTATAAAATAAGAGAGAGAATATATATTTTGGGGCTAAAAGCTATACAGAGTGGCTTTAAATGGGTTTATATTTTGTTACAATTGATATTTAAGTGATTTTTGGTTTGAAATGTGAACCTATTTGGTGCGACGGAGCCATAGCGGTGCAATATATCGTATTTATCAATCAGTCAATCAGTGTTCATTGTGTTTGAATTGTAAAATCAGATAAAATAAATACACCTCCTTGAATACACACATGAATACGCCGATACACGACGGCACAGAAAATCCGCCGGTCGTCCCTTGATCAGATTGCTGGAGGATTATAGCACAAACCCTCGGCGTTACAGCGGCAGACCCGGTTGTTGTTGTGGTTTTGCAGATTCCTCGTGAAATTGATACGGCCGGCAGCGCTACACCTCAGATAACGCTCTGCCTTTTCATCTTCTGACGGAAATCCACACAGAAAGGAAAAACGGCCCGGGATCACGACCTGGCCTAAGAAACTGGAGCCTGGTAAATGTTGACATGTTTACTTTGGACTTTAGTAAAAGGGCATGGTATTAAGAAGTTGGGCTGAAAAATAAGGGGAAATATCACACTTCTGCATTGTTTCAGGGACATATCTATATTGTATATGATTCAAGGCTCCTTATCAGAACTATTATATAAAGGAAAAAAGATAAAAAAAAGATGTGATTTTTTGCCAGTTATCAACATTTATAGAGATATTATTGTAAAGCTAAGATTATGTTTGTGTAGTGCTCAGAAATAATAAGTAATGTTAGCAAATGCAGCCCTTTGCAAAGCATTTAGTCTTTTTTTTTTTTCGATGGATTGGAATCAGATTAATTTTATTTGTTCATTAAATCTTAAGCCAGTTTTTGCTACAAAGATATATATAAACTGATTAAATCCAAATAAAACATTCAAATTCAAATAAAACCTGTTCAAATCCGACTAAAACCTCCACAAATCTTAATAAAACCTGTTCAAATCCAACTAAAACCTCCACAAATCTTAATAAGACCTGTTTAAATCCAACTAAAACGTCCACAAATCTTAATAAAACCTGTTCAAATCCAACTAAAACGTCCACAAATCTTAATAAAACCTGTTTAAATCCAACTAAAATGTCCACAAATCTTAATAAAACATGTTTAAATCCAACTAAAACCTCCACATATTCTAATAAAACCTTTTCAAATCCAACTAAAACCTCCACAAATCTTAATAAAACCTGTTCAAATCCAACTAAAACCTCAACATATCCTAATAAAACCTGTTCAAATCCAACTAAAACCTCCAGAAATCCTAATAAAACCTGTTCAAATCCAACTAAAACCTCCACAAATCTTAATAAAACCTGTTAAAATCCAACTAAAACCTCGACATATCCTAATAAAACCTGTTCAAATCCAACTAAAACCTCCACAAATCCTAATAAAACCTTTTCAAATCCAACTAAAACCAGTTTCCATAAATGGGGAAAATTAATGTTAAAGATAACTTTTATAAGACTCAAATGAAGATGAAAAAAGTTAAATAAAAGCTTCCAAATGTCACAATCTTCGGCCCCAGACAAGATTCTTATTTACCATCGTGGCCCCTCACCATTTTGAGTTTGACAACACTGATCTAGTTCCTGGTTCAAGGTGAGACAGTGGAGTATTTTATTTATGTATTTAGTTAAATCAGGTCAAGGAGAAATAAGGAAACATCCAACAACGTATCAAACTAAATAAAATCATACACTAATGAATCAGAGCGGGTATCGTGTGCCATTTTGTTCAGATGTGGATTCTTCTTTGTTTGATTCAGCTTTAACTCTTATTGCAGTGATTTCAGAACAGACTCAGGCCTGTTTTTAATGAATTGCTGCTTGAGTCTAAAGATCACGAGCCTCAAATACTGACTTTTGACCTTGTCCTTTTCACAGAGATCTCACCAGATTCTCTGAGCTATTTCATTACATTATGTTCTAGAGATTTTGGGACTTTCCAGTTTCAAGTATTTTAAAAATGATCTTTAGACAGTTTTTCACAGATTGGTAAAACTTTGTCCCATCTTTACTTCTAAAAGTCACAGTTTTTCTAAAATGTTCCTTTAATACTCCAATTAATTAGTTTCCAAATGATCCTCCAGCTTTTTTTTCCTTATTTTTCTAGCCTTTAGTTGCCCTTGTCTCTGTGTTGCTGCCATCCAACTCAAAAAGAGCGATTATTTTTCATGAAACGGTATGTAGTTTATGTTCTTTTGTGAATAAATTGGAAGTTTATAAGATTTGCAAATCACTGCAATGTGTGACAGGCTGAAAAGACTGAATTTTTTTTGTATATATGCTCTAAAAGCTACTCAGTGCTCTGGCCTAAATGTTGAATTAGAGTTCTCTCCCTTCCTTTAACTCTTCTATTTCTTTTTGTGATACAGTCTTGTGACACTTTTTGCTGTTGTTATGTTATTGTTACTGTAAATTTTAATTGTTATTTTAATTATATTTTATAGTTTGCCTGAAGAGCCGCAAAAGGACCTTTATTTTCACTTTTTGGTCACATACAAGTAGCACTCCTTCCTGATATTGTCTCTGCACTTCATTTTTTTATTAACATAACACTGTTACCAGAACAGTTCAGTGGACTGTGTTTGGAGGCCATTCTTGAACCAATGCCAAAGGAAAACGGAGCGTCCTTCAGTGTGGTTTTTGAATTTTTTTTACCAACCATGAAGATTTTACTTTATACAAACTAATAATTAAGTTTCACATGTGCTTCTCTGTAAAATTTGACCTCTACAGCCTTATACTGGTAGTGTTTAATAGCTCCCTGTTTCAGCCTGTTTCTGCCCCATTTCTGCCCTGTTTCAGCCTTGTTTCAGCCCTGTTTCTGCTCCTTTTCTGCCCTATTTCTGCCCTTCTTCAGCCCGTTTCTGCCCTGTTTCAGCCCCATTTCTTCCTTGTTTCAGCCCTGTTTTTGTGCTGTTTTACCCTGTTTCTGCTCTTTTTCTCCCTATTTCTGCCCTTCTTCAGCCCCTGTTTCTGCCCGGTTTAAGTTCTGTTTCTGCCCTTCATCAGCCCCGTTTCTGCCCTGTTTCAGCCCCATTTCTGCCCCGTTTCTGCCTGTTTCTGCCCTGTCTGAGCTCTGTGTGAGGGTTTTTGTTGCTCGTGTATATGTGCTGCACCTGTGATCCGGTGGTTGCATCCTCAGGTTTTTTGTCGTCTCTGATTCGGAGGAAACGGGGAAACCTCAGAGAAATGCCCTTCTCTGGATCGACCTGAAGCACAAACAGAAGCAGCGTACATTTCAATTACACAAAAGTCCATTTTTGTTTGAGTTTTTACAGGAGATTCTTCACATTGAAGGCGGTAAAATGAAATAGTTTACTCCTAAATGCAGCTGTACAATATATCACAAATCTTTCAACAATTCTATCATAAAACACGGCTTTAATGTTGTAATTTATTGTTTATTTGTCATAATATTCCGTAAGCTAACATATTTTGCCAAATTCAAAAAAAACCCCTATGTTAGTCCAGTTTTATTTGTTAAAAAAGATGCTTCAATCTCTGATCTTTTATGTTTTTTTACACATGTGAGAAGTCATAAAATTATCCAAAACAGTATTAAATTAAACCTGAGGAAAATATTTTATTCAAAGCTTGTTTTCTCATTCTTCAAATAAGAAAGAAAGTTGTAATTTTGACAAGAACTGTTCATGTTTGAGTGGTTTATTCCTTCCAAACAGAACATTTTCAAATCTGTCCCTCTTTGAAAAAGTTTGTCCACGACTGAATTAAACCTTTTGGTGCCTTTATACTGTCTCTTGTAAAATAAAAAACACTTTATTGGTGTAATGCAGATATGAAAACAAATGTAATAGTTTTATTTAAAAAACCTTTTTAATCCCAAAGAGAAAATTTGAATATTTAAGGCCATACTGTCAAAAAGCATCACATTTTATTAATATTGAAAAGCACTACTTATTTCAATTTTACTGTTCATTTTGAGCTCAACCAGCCTGCTCCAAAACACTCCAACGAGACTTCTTTAGTGATTTAATAAGCTTAGCTGTGGTTTTACAACAGACGGTTTATGTTTGCAGTGGGACTGTAGCCAACCCCGAGTCTAACCACAGCTAATGAACACGTATCTGTTTCATTAAACCCAGCATCTTTTACTACATTTTTAATAACTCAATTAAGACCGGCTAATTGTGACTTTTCATTGCTGCCGGCGGACCGTAACGTGGAGGAGTTATCGGCGCGACGCAGAGAGGAGCGGGATTAACGGGCTGAACTCACCAGTCCCTGAGCGGCCTTGTAGACGGGAGACAGCGACAGGTCGGCGCACTTCACCTCCCAAACCTGCACCGCGTCCAGCCACACGTCCGGCTCGGCTGACTGCTCCACGCGGTAGTACGCTCGGGGTTTAGGCAGAATGTGCTCCTGGAAAACACAAAGGGACAACTGTTGTTATTTTTACAAGTCTGTACGTTAGTGAACATAGTTAGATTTGCATAAGGAATATTTTTAAAGGCTGAAATCGCCTTTTACGGACAAAAACGTGGTCAAGGCGGGGTTATGAGTTCAAACTTTGCAGCAGAAGATGAGAAAGCAGAGTAGAGTCACTTTTATTTACTAGTTCCTGTCTCGACTACGATGAAGAAGCAGAAGTGGATTCATGAAGTCTAATTTAAACCCCAAATAATACAGATGCAAAAAGCTATAAAACACTTAATAAAGCACAAATAAGAAAGGAATAAAAGTAGGAATAAAACAGAAGACATTTAAAAGTAACCCTGTGTAACTTTTATCCAGCAGAGAGTGCAGTTCCCTTTCTGTGCATCTCACTGTCACCACCATGTTTGTTTCACAGTAGAGACATTTAATACGGCAAGTTTGGAAGAAAGAACATGTCTTCTGAAACGATAACGGGTAATTTTACTGTCATTTGTAAAAATTCAACTTTGTTAGTGTCCAGTGTATTGGCCTATTTTGTTTATTATATGCGTCTTGTGAATTGTTGCAGAGATGAGAAAGTCAAAAACTTCAAAATTAATTTAAGAATATACATTTTTCCGCTAAAATTTACGCTGTGCTACTTTAAAGTATAGATGTTTTTGTGTTTTGTTGAATACTGTTCAGTAAATGTTTGAGTTTTTGAGACCATGACTGAAAACTAGCAACAGATGAACTGTACTTTACTCTGTAGTCTGCCCTTTACTGATCTAAAGGTGTTCCCATTCCTCATTTCAACTGAATATTTACCTTTGTAAACTTAGTAAACTAAAATATCAGTGTAAAGATTCTTAGGCAAATGCATGAAATCTCCTTTACAGCAATTTCCGAGCAACTGTAACCATTTATCTAAGATATGCCTGGCTTTACACAATAATTATGATTGGATTTAATTGGTTGAATGTTTTGATTTTGTTGATACTGCCCCTGGAAATCCAACTTGAATAAACAGACCAATTTGTTGTATAGAACAGAAAAAGAAATAGCTCTCCACAATGCAACAAATGTACTTAAATCACTTTTAATTGCCATTCTGATGCTAGTTTTCAGTGTTAGCACATCATCTGGGCTGTGTCTACATGTCAAAATACATTAACTTGTATGACAGGTGAGAGTTGTGCCTTTGGTTGCCCTTGTGGATCTTAATTCTGCTTCACAATGGTTTCCCGAGAGATCGCACGGCTCTGAGCGCTCGAATTCAAATGATACCATCCTGCCCCGAGGTGTTGACATAAAAGGGTTATATTCAGATCAGATCACGATGAGGCCCACCTAAAAGGATTTCATTCAGGAATACTTTAATACACACACTTGTTACCTGTTCCACTTCAAAGGATTAAACAAAAACACAACGGGAAACCTCCGCCAATGACACGAGTTCAAAGTTGAAAGCTCCTTTGTTTCGCCGTGTGGGACATTGATTATGCCGCAAATGCTCGACATAATCATCACAAATAAACATCACACGAACAAGTATAACGAGCAAAAATAAAAGTAAACACATGACCACATTGTGCAAATAAACAGTTATTAGCATAAAGGGCAGTGACGCTAAACAAGTGTTTCTGTACGAGATTAAAACTGTATCTGAAGCTCACTTTCAGAACTTAAATGTGTTTCTATTTATTAGAATAAAGACGAGTAAATGCTTCTTCTGCTGAAATAAACTGCAGAAGATGATTGTTTCTGGTTTATTTCCAGCTTTATGAACTTTCCTTGCAGATAGAGGACTCGTGGTTTTATGTTATGTCTGTGTTTAACGCAGAAAAGACAGAAAATGTAATGTTTTCCATCTAAAAACAAACAACTGCTGCTAATATTTATGCTAGATTTGTTTCTGAAAAAAGTACAACATTAAGCATTCAAATGTCTTGGAATATGACCATTTATCACAGAACATGGCAAGCTTAGATTAAGAAAACATTGCTGTGTTGTGTTTTGTCTTTCACTTCTAATTTTTGCCAAAGTGAGGATCCTTTATCATCTAATTAACATAAGTTTAGCTCCACCGCTTTAAAAAATATACCGTACAAAACAGGAGTTATCAAAGTACGGTACAGTTTGCTAATTTGTGACAACAGAAACTGAAAAGTACTGACCTAAACTGTCCCGTTCAGCTTCAGGCAACAGCGACGGCAGAGAGGGCAGCAGCTCAGACGCTCTGACCGGATCGAACCGGAACTCTCTTTTACAACAACTATCTTTTCCAAAAGGACTGGAGAAAATGTTAGCCCAACAGCGGCATCCACAAAATGAGGTCAGAATTATGCAAGTGTGCCTTAACTCTTGATTTACTTTGGGCCATATAAAACTCCTCTATATCACTCAGTAGGCGTTTGGAGAATTATAAAACTGGCTGCAGCCTTTTAGCAATATTTTATGATGCACCGATGCAATGGACCATTAGAGATTCTGACCTGGAAAAAGTCAGACAAATCCAAAAGGTATGGCGTATTTAAAATTACTTAAGCAACACTTTTGTTTTTGTTTAGAATATTTTACTTTGTTCTACTACTCACAGTGAGGAATGGCATCAACAGAACACATAACTAGCATTATTATCATTGCTAATACCTGATGCTAACTGCTAACGTCTTTTATTGTTAACATCTCGTATATTGGACAGGATTGGAAAGAGTTCTTTTGAGATGTTTTCATTCCATCTTCTACTTTTCCAGGGCCGTGTCTCGAGCAGAACTGTTTAAGCTGCGATTCCCAGACTTCACTCTCTCCAGACACTTCCACCAACTCATCCAGAGTTCCCAAGCCGACCTTCGAACCATAAATCCATCCATTTTCCTCCGTTTATCTGGGGCCGAGTCGCAGTGGCAGCAGTCTAAGCAGAGATCTCGTCCTTCTATGACCCTCAGCTCTTGGTGAGACTAGGAACGTTAATAAACTCTTAAATAAAGAGATTTTCTTGAGACTTCACTTCCTCCTCAGCCCTTGGTTGTTTCTTAAATTATACCCATAAAAATAATGAACAGATTTCAGGGCATTTCCAAGTCCACAAAGCAGTGAATAAACTCCCATGTACTACAAACACATCATTATAAGGCCTGAGCTGGTGTTCTTCTGAATCCAAGGAACCATGACTCTGGTCTGGGTCCAGAGCTACAGTCCCTGAGCTCCAGGATATACTCAAATACAGATCCATAACATCCAGAGTGTTTCAGAAGTCTCAGAAGTGGGACCAAAGTCCTCTACTTCAAGGTTCAAGTCCTTCTGAGTCTTTTCAACACTAATATTAAGTTAAAATTAAACAATGTAAGCTTTTAAATCTTTAATGAAACGATAACACAAGTACAACTACAAGCACTACAAGTGCTTGTTTTTTTATAGAATATTTTGTCAAAAAAGTATTGTCATAATGATTTTTTCTTTGGTGAGCAGTGATTTACAATGTGTTGTTGTAAAGCCCTGTAGTGCTGAGCTTTACAGAGAGCATTTGAAGGCAGCGTCGAGAGGAGAGTAAGGCTTAACTCTGTGTAATCCGTCAAACTATTTAAGAATATAAACTGTTTCGTTAAATAACATTCTTTTAATCTTTGGGAGAAGCATCAAGTCTTTTCAGACGCTCAAGTCCAAGTGAAGTCTGAGTCTTTTTACATTTTCTCAAGTCTGAAGTCTTCAAATTCGTGACTGAAGTCCACACTTTTGCTTCGGAGGAACTTCTAGACCATCTCTAAGTCCATGTTGGTTCAGTGGGATTGAGAACACATTAGTTGCCTACAGATGAGGTGCTCCTGTCCCTCCTTTTGTACATTTTCTGGGTGTTTTTTTTCCATTTTTGCTCATTTCCACTTCTTTGATAGCGCTCATTGTCTGTTGTTGTATTGTTTTACTTCATTGTTAACTCTAGTCTTTACTGTGGTAATCCGTTAACTCCCTTGTCGTGGGATTTTTGCGATTACGTTCCTCTTATTTAACTAAACCTATTGTCTACGTGAATGTCTTTATCACAATGCATCGAACGGGGAGACCTGAACAATGCAAATCGCTGCATCAGAGTCTAAATGAGTGTCAGAGACAGAACATTACTGCTTCTCGCCCACCCAGAGGAGCGTGAACACGGCCAATCTCCTCCCCGTTCGGAGTCTCTGAGGCCTGCAGCTTTGCAAACAGCACAACAACACGGCCACACCGCTCGCTCGCCTTAATTTACCATCCATCACTTTCACACCGAGCGCTTCATTACCGACCACTACAGTACAGCCTGTATTAGTCTGCAGGGGAAAAAAAAAAGGTTACGCTGTCCTCTCAATCAGCTTCTCCCTGAAATCTGCAGCGGGCAGCAGTTCCTTCTCTTCGAAAACCCTTTAACCTTCTAATATTACTTCAGAAATCCATACAAACTCATAATTGACAATGACAAATGCCTGCTTTTTCAATACACCTCTGTTTTGGGAAATCGGCTATCATTTTCTGAGCGCAGTTGTCAATTTCTTCAAACGCTCTACTGCTTTGGAACAAACCTCTTCAAAAGTAAATTGAAAAAGCAATTCATTATCCCACGCCTACGCAGTTACTCCGAACGGCTGGAGCAGAAGTAGTTTGCAGTTTCTGGACCTAAAACACACACTTTTAAGAGCAAATACATGTTTATAAAAGGTAATTTATTTAGATTGGTGTGAATTCCTTCGGCAATATATAGATTACAGACACTGACGGCTTTTGGAAAACACAATATCCTTTTTTTACTGTGTTTTTTTTGTCAGACAAATCTAAAACCCCCAGGAGCCTCTGTCTTTAAAGTAATGGCAGTATTTAAGTTCGCAGGGGTTTATTTGAGCAGTGGGCGTCTCATTTTAGAGTTGAAATTGTCATTTATGTCAGAAATGAAAGAAGAATTAAACGTAAGATTGATTATTTCTGAAGTGAAAGGGGCCTGCAGACCTCTGTTACACTCTGTTCACCTTCAGAACGAGAACAATTCTCTCTGAAAATTAGGACGTGTTGGAGATATATATGTGCAGAATGTTAAATATGACTTCACAATTGTCACTTCAAATCAAATTCAGCCTTTTCATCAAAATTTGTACTTGTTATATTAAGTTTTAAATCCCAAATGCTCGGTTTTATTTGCAATGTTTGTGTTTTAATTGCATACATCAGTGCACTGCATTTTAATATTGGCATAACATATTAAACACTGGCATTAAATTTAAATTATGAGGTTTTAATTCAGAGCAGTATAGACACCAAACAACAGAGAGCAGCATGCAACCAAAAAAACAGTGGTTACCTTTTTTAGATTCAAGTTTGTCCCACTTTTAAAGTAGGTCTGTAAAACAAACTCATCTCAGACTGGACACTTTTTGAGAGAAGACTAAAAATAACTAGAATATTGTGGCTGAAAGAGTTTTGCTGATTTAGGATAAACTGATTATTGTGGAGGTTTTGAATGTTGATTGTTGCATTTCTTTCGCTGTCGAATGCTGACTGTGAGCAGGGATGAAGTAGAGTTGTCCTAATTCAGCGTTTCTCAAACATTGACACAGTTTGGTTATTTTAATTTTAATTCCCTCATGAAGAAAATGGTTTAACCCAACACTAAATGGTGCACAACATAAAAAAACTACTTTAAGTGATTGAATCCTCTATTGTTATCAATTAAACATTACGATTAGCTTTAGCTGTAGCTCACCTGAGAGGGCATGCTCCAGAGAATTGGTAGAACTCAGGTTTGACTCCATTTTATTTCCTCACTCTCTACTCCTTTTTAATAGCTACCTCTACATTATTTTCTAAAATATTTTGGTTATATTTAAGTTATGACCACCTACAACAGACTAACTTTATTAACTTGCTGTAAATTAGTTCAGTATAGTAATTATTCAACTGTACCTGAGTAAATTTAATGTTAATTTACTGGGAATTAACACCAAACTGGAGCTTGTTTTATAAAATTAAAACATTTATAATGATTTAGGTTGAAAAAGGACACTTATAAACTGTATTATAAAAGACAAAACTCAAGAGAGAGGTACTGTTTTTAGTTTAAAGACTGGTTTTGGGGCATCTTTACTGAAAAGGACCAGATGTGACACTTTACCTTTAAAAACTTGTAATGCTGCTCCAAGTCTTCATCCTTGAAACCCGTCCCGATCTGGAACAGACAGAGACGGCGTTAGATCTGCACATACAGACTCCCTCCCGGAGAGACGGCAGACGTTAAGCAGCAGCGAGCGACTCCTCTTCTTTTTCCTCTCGCCTCCAGCGTCATGTCACCTCTCAAAAGACCCGAACCCTCCGAGACACGAGCAAACAGCCTGACACGTTCACAAAAGAGGCTACAAGACGCCCGCTGTAACATGCAAATCCAGCACTTAGAGCTCACAGGTGGGTTCTACAGGTGTCCACAGCCGGCAACAGAGAGTCAAGGATGATGGCACCTCTGTTTTTATTTTCGTGTGATAAAAGCTGTCCTTGAATCTACCACAATAGCTTTTTTATGTTCTTACTAAAGATATGCACATAATCATTTACACAAAACAGCGAAGAACATAAGCAGATACAACCCTGCATCTCAAATATATCTACTTTGAAAAGATTTGCAATAATGTTGAGAATAGAGCTGCAACTAACGATTATTTCTATATTCGGATAATGTGACGATTGTTTTTTTGATTAATCGCTTTATAATTGATTGTGGATCACGTTTAAATGAATGAGGACCTCGTGGACTAAAAGAAAAGAGACAAAAACTTGGTGTTTTAAAAAAAAAATCCATTCAAATACATTTTTACAAAATCTGAACCAAATGAAGCTCAACCAGATGAGGATAGAGTAGATACACATAAAGATGGATTTTTTCATTAATTTTTATCAAAAACACAAAATATGCATCTCTTTTACTGCTGTGTCTTTTATAAAACCTCTTCTCTCAACATGTTTCAGAGTTTATCAATACCACAGCCACTAAAAGACAATTATTCGATTGATTAATCCGATTAGTTGTTGCAGCCCTAGTTGAGAAAAACATGAATTTATATAAAAACATCTGTGACTGTAACAGGGCAGAAGTGGTGTGTTTGGAGCCGGTCCCTTCTCAGAGAGGAGTGAGTGCACCTCGACCTCACAGCGGCGGTTCTGGACGGTTTAAGCTCAGGACTCAAGGACATTGGAGTTGTTCGTGCGGTGGCCGTTACATTTGGGAGAAGGAAAAGTGGGCTAAAGTCTGCTTTCAGCTAAAGTCCAGCCTCACACACCTCAAAGTTTACCATGTCAAGGGCACGGACAGTTTTTCTACAGATTTAGGTCTTTGTTTAACATTTGCATCATCCATTTTTCAGGTTCAGTAAGTATTCAGTTCAGTTTGCATAGAGTCCTGTGCATAGAGAAGTGTGTTTGTTCCTTTTATTGCAAGTATAGCAAAATATTGATTTAACAGGGATTATTGATTTAACGACTATAAAACCAGACTAGCCATTGTCCAATCAAGATAGTTTCAGGCTAAACCAGTCACTCTGACGGATTTGTAAAGGTTTTAGTTGGATTTGAACAGGTTTTAGATGGATTTGAAAAGGTTTTACATGGATTTGAACAGAATTTAGATGGATTTGAACAGGTTTTAGATGGATTTGAACAGAATTTAGATGGATTTGAACAGGTTTTAGATGGATTTGAACAAAATTTAGATGGATTTGAACAGGTTTTAGATGGATTTGAACAGGTTTTAGATGGATTTGAACAGAATTTAGATGGATTTGAACAGAATTTAGATGGATTTCAACAGAATTTAGAAGGATTTGAACAGGTTTAAGTTGAATTTTAAATTAAAAGCTGTTCAAATCCAACTAAAACCTGTTCAAATCCATCTAAAACCTGTTCAAATCCAACTAAAACCTGTTCAAGTGCATCTAAAACCTTTAGAAATCCAATTGAAACATAGTGCCAAAAATATCACTGACTATATTTATTGGAGTTTGACATGTGTGGTTTAAAAGATCATTGTTTATATCGACGGGGCAGTTTTATGTGCAAAGAAGGGACTATTGTTTCACTTCAGAAAAACTACATCTAAATACTACAATGCACAGAATCAATCTGTTTTAATCAGTTTCACAAGTTACATGATATATTATTAATGACTGCAGAACATCACATCATCTAATATCATGTGATTCCAATGTGGCAATAAATAAATCTTGAAAATAGTGAGATTTTACAAACTATTTACTCTAATTCATTGACTAATTTTGAATTTCAGTCTGGATGAGCAGAAGTGGGTGTTACACATTGTGAGTAGGTCTGTACCGGGGCAGACTCACTGTGGAGGGTTTAATAAGCCACTCACACTCGACTCTTTTTGGTTTAAGGCCGTCCTTTATGTGGCAGACCCTCCACATGAACGCACATATCAAAATAAAGTGGGTAGAAGAACACAAAAAAACATATACAATGGGTCCCCAAATAAATCTCAATGGGACTATGAAGGGTCTCTAGTAAAACATTTATTGGATATTCAACAAATGTCCCGTAATGCTTCCCATACTGTCCCACAATGACAGCAACATGGAAATTAGCCAACTTTATTCTGGCACAGTTCAGAGTGAAATGAGCTTCATTGATTGGATATTATCTGTGATGAATGCCTCATCAGTGTCTAATCAGTTTCTTATCAGCTGTGCGTCCAGCTGTAAAACGAACTGCAGCGAATCAGCCCCGAGATTAAAAATATAACGAGAAATGGTGTGTTTTTAATGTGTCTCACTATTACATCAGTTTATAGAACATACCTATATATTATATTATTATTCCTAAAGTCTGTAAAGGCCTTTGAGATAAATCTGTTGCGACATTGTGCTCTAGAAATAGATAAATAAATGTCTTGTCTGCATTTATGTCAATATTTCAGTCCATTTGGTGAAAAATATTACATAGCACTGTTTCAGACATTAGTGAGATAAAGGTCATGTCCACACATACAACTGTATTTTTATTAAAGACACTGTAATTAATGAAATGTCTCTATATGTTCTATAAATACTTGACATTTCAATTTCTTCCCTTTTTGGAAACTGGTTGGGTTTAAACAGGTTTAAGATGGATCTAAACAGGTTTTAGATGGATTAAAAAAAGAATTTAGTTGGATTTGAACAGGTTTTAGTTGGATTTCAATAGGTTTTAGTTGGATTTCAATAGGTTTTAGATGGATTTGAACAGAATTTAGATGGATTTGAACAGGTTTTTGTTGAATTTGAACAGGTTTTAGATGGATTTGAACTGGTTTTTAGATGGATTTGAACAGAATTTAGATGGATTTGAACAGGTTATTGTTGAATTTGAACAGGTTTTAGATGGATTTGAATAAGTTTTAGATGGATTTGAACAGAATTTAGATGGATTTGAACAGAATTTAGATGGATTTGAACAGGTTTTTGTTGAATTTGAACAGGTTTTAGATGGATTTGAATAGGTTTTTAGATGGATTTGAACAGAATTTAGATGGATTTGAACAGAATTTAGATAGATTTGAACAGAATTTAGATGGATTTGAACAGGTTTTTGTTAAATTTGAACAGGTTTTTGTTGAATTTGAACAGGTTTTTGTTGAATTTGAACAGGTTTTAGATGGATTTGAATAGGTTTTTGCTGCATTTGAACAGGTTTTTGCTGCATTTGAACAGGTTTTAGATGGTTTTGAACAGGTTTGTGTTGAATTTGAACAGGCTTTAGATGGATTTGAACAAGTTTTAGATGGATCTGAACAGGTTTTTGTTGAATTTGAACAGGTTTTAGATGGATTTGAACTGGTTTTTAGATGGATTTGAACAGAATTTAGATGGATTTGAACAGGTTATTGTTGAATTTGAACAGGTTTTAGATGGATTTGAATAAGTTTTAGATGGATTTGAACAGAATTTAGATGGATTTGAATAGGTTTTAGATGGATTTGAACAGGTTTTTGCTGCATTTGAACAGGTTTTAGATGGATTTGAATAGGTTTTAGATGGATTTGAACAGAATTTAGATGGATTTGAACAGGTTTTTGTTGAATTTGAACAGGCTTTAGATGGATTTGAACAGGTTTTTGTTGAATTTGAACAGGCTTTAGATGGATTTAAACATGTGTTAGGTGGATTTGAACAGATTTTGATTGGATTTGAACAGGTCTGACAATAAAATCTGTGTGTGTCTTTTGGAAAGGAACAAAATATCATTATTTTTTATGAATGAATGAATGTGCAGCTAATTTTTCAGGACAGTTGATGCATGTCTGTTGTAATTTGGCGCATGATAAAGAACATGTAACAGTAACATTAACAAAAGGCAGTAAGAAAATAAAGTGAGCCTCGCTGCAGCTCACGGCTCAGAAACACAGAAACAAGGCCAAGAAATAAGAAGCTTGTGCTACAGGATGTCAGTCAGCAATTATTAATGAAACGCGCCGGGTCTGACTTTTGAAGCCGAGGCTTACGTAACCTTCTTTAATTCACAATCACAGTGTCGTCTGAGCTCGGGTGAGAAAACACCATTTGATTCACAGACAGATACAAAACTAGTATTTACAAGTGTCATAAATGGATAAACCGAGCCACGCTGGGCAACAACACACCTCCGAGCGAACGGCTCAGCCTCGAGAAATACAAAAAACACTCCTGAAAAATAAAGAGGGGAAAAAAACAGTTTTAGAGTTTTCAGAGATGAAATCAATAAGAGCAGAAACAAAACAGGAAATCTCAGCTCTAAACTCTACTTTTTAGAAAATCAAAGCTAAGACTCACGTTGTTTGTGATAGATATATGCTTTTTGTGCCTCTGGTTTATGAATACGAATATGGTTATTATAATTACAATATAAGCAATGGTCAACACATTAAACTTTGTATGTAAAAAAAGAGCCTAAAGTGAAAGTCACAATATTCAACATATTTATTGGATGCTTTACTAAGAGCCGATTCTAAACTCCAGCGTTGAGACAAAAGCAGACGGACATGTTTTAAACTTTATTTCTGAGACTTTGTTCAGTGCCAATCCTTTCGCTAACTTCTAACCAATGACACTGAACATCAGGCTAAACCAATCCATCTTCTTCCACTTATCCAGGGCAAGTCTAAGCAGAGACAACCAGACGTCCCTCTCCCGAGACACTTCCACTCTACAGAGGAAGCCACTTAGATTTATAATTCTTTGTTTTCTAACTTCAAAACTAGCTTCTAAACAAACCTTGTAGAGAAACCTACCTCAGATCTACGTTAAAATAGCCACAATAACATATCTTTTCGTGGTGCTTAGCTAATGATAACATGACTTACCTCAATTTCTTTACAACACTGTCCCAAAGTTACCTTTTTCCCACACTCTGTTCCTCTTTTTAAATCATATAAACCTCACTCAGGCTGACTCTGACCTGTGTTTGTAGCCTACGACGCCCTTGGCATGTCCAGACTGTTGTTTGTAGTCGATTCGAGTCACACAGTGCGTTGGGAGCTTTATTTTAACTTCAACCTTTTTTATTTGTGTTCTACGTCTATGATGTCGGTGTACTGCCTTTTTATTGTTTTTTAAAGCACTTTATAAACAGAGTTAGACTGGATTTATACAACCCCTAACTCTGTTTTTTTACTCCAAACACTCTGCTGCTGTGTAACAAATGGCACAATGCAGCGTTGTAGCCGTCAACTCCGAGTGGGAACTAATCTAAGTTTATAGAAGTATAGCAGGCGTTTGGATAAACATGTTCCCACTTCTGACCAAATCCATTTTCTACAGACGCAGACTTGAAAGTTAGAATAGAGGAAAACATGTCAGGTCTTTTCAGGACAGAGCAGAGAGGGCTTCAGAGCCAAGAGACTAATACTCAAAGTGGTCAGATATAGTCTTAGCATTAAAGCATCATTTCAGTAAAGTTTGAAACAAAAATCGTAATTCTGGATTTTGTTTCCGGACGCAGATCAGCAGCAGAAGTAAATAATGATTCTTTTTCTATAAACAACACTTTTTGTTTTTCATGTGTAGACACTAAAGGAAACAAATGCAGCTGCAAACTCACATATTACTATTACATTTCCAAATATATCCATTTAATAACTTTGTGTTCTTGTGACGGTTTCTGGGAATATGTTGCAGCTGAGAGTTCGAATCTGTTAATCCAGGTGCAGCTATTTTGAGCTTATTTATGAGCTTTTTCCTGTAAAGAAACCGTTAAAATGAATTTAGGGCTACTTCACGTTCCAGGCTCCATATGTTGAGGTAAAAAATTACACAGTGTTGCTTCAAAATGAGCTTCTCACTGAAGGTATAGTTCCGTTTATAGTTTATAGTTCCTGGGAATATGCTGCATTTATTATTATTTATTATTATATCTTTTATTGTTCTTTTATCCCATTTTTTATCCTGTTGTTTTATTTTCTTTTGTGGGGTTGTGTAAAGCACTTTTTTAACCATTTTTTAATGTAAAGTTATTATTATTATCATCATTATTACATTAGATCTCACCCTTCTCCTGCACTTAAAGTCTCTTTGTGCTTAAAATGTTAAGTTGAAGGCTTAAAGCAAGAGGAAGGGCTGCACAATATTATAAAAACATGAAATAATGATGACAAAGTTGGTTTTTTTTTATCTGATTTGGTAAATATAATAAAATAAAGTCTCTGGATTAACTTTCGCTCATCAAAACAAGAGCTAAATCATTATTAAAGACTAAACCAGCACCAAAACTAAATCTAAATGTAGGTTTGAATCAGGAACTACTACAGTTTGATTTAATGCTGTGTTTGGACAATTATTTTGACATTTAAAACCATAACATTTATATAATCCATTGGAATATGTTGTGTATCATGGTTTCATCCTATACTTACTCAAAGATGTGGAAAAGGACAGTACTCGCTGCTTATTTTGGAGTTTCTTTTAACAATAAAAATGCAGCTAAAACAGTGTTGTACTGAATTGAATGATACAGTTCTACTCGATAAAGACAGAGCTTAATACAAAGTGGTTATCCGTGCCTCTTTATAGTTTTAACGCCAAAGGACACGCTGCCTTTTCAAGCGTCAGGGCGGCTGAGATTTCCCACTGTTTGAGCTGACAGGAGCAACTCTTTAAAAGCACAGACGGATTTAAAGCGGAAGAAAACAGCCGTAAAAACAGCCTCCAGCAGTCGCTTCATAAAAAGACTACAAACGTCCCATTTACAGCATATTCCTCACAAATACGCATCTGACATATTTACAGCACAACAACATAAAAGACAACATTTTAACAATTATCTGAGAAGTGCTTTAAAGTCGTCGCTGAACAAAAACGGGATGGACGTGTCAACATTTCAAATAAAGCCCACAAAGCAGATTAACAACAATACACTTAAGCTTTATATGAAGAAAAGTTGGCGTAATTTAAGATTGACGGGACGTTTTCACAGATTAATCACACCAAGAGGGTTTCTTAGTGTCATAATTCTTCAAAAACAGAGACAGCTACTTTATTTTTGATCTTTAGAGGAGATTTTTACAGTCTACAGTGCGTTTAAGCGTCTTGTTAATCGCAAACACAGATAAAACTTTTGTAAATGCATTTAGATCTGCGAGGAAATTTAGAACTTTGAGGGAAAACAAGCAGCTACACTCCTACTTACTTATAACAGAGCCTATAAGATACAGCACTGTCTCAGGTGAAAATACTGACTTTTCAGACTGTTTCTGTCAGATCTAATCCCAACATTTAACACAGGAACAAATCTAAAGATCACAGAGGTTTTGGTGTCGGTCCAGACCAAACTGACCCAAGCTCTTTGGCGATAATTTGAACTTTCAGACCGAAATCACTCAGTCGCAGCCAATTAAACACACGAAGAAGAGCGAACAGAGGAAGACACAGACACTGACCTTGCAGACAGACTGAAACTCCTCGTTCTCCTCGTCGTAGCAGGCCAACAGGAAGCCTCCGTACGTCCCGGTCCGTTTGCCTTTTCCGAGGTAGGCCCCGATCACGCAGAGGTCAACGGTGTCGCCCACTCCGTCCAGGTAATCCTTCTTCAGCTGCAGTTACAAGAGCACTACGTTACTTTATCTGGGCTGATTTCAATCTTCTTTAACGCTTCTGTTAATCAAAATACATCTGGCTATGACCATATCCCTTATACTAGACCTGTTCTATGGAGACTGATCTGGTAAAACTAAACTGAAACTGCTTTATTTTTACTCGGAGGATAATGTACAGTCCCGCGGCTACTTTACTACTATAGTTTTATGTTGAAATTGTGCAAAAAAGGAAGAAAATATGAATAAAATAAATCCTCTATGAACAAAAAAATACATTAAACTACTTTTGAATTACATTTGGGGTCAGATATGCGTGAAATAAATGAATGAAATTAAAAAAAATGTCTAATTAACACAAAAAATCCAACTTAAATAGCTTTATTTTCACTATGTACACTGCTGTGGCTGCACTTCTAAAAAGAAAGGAAATACGAATACAATAAATACTTTGATATAAATGAAACAAATACATGAAATTTGAAAAATATATATCCATATTTCTCAGCTCTACTATGTTCTGATAAAAAGTCTGCAACCCTAGATCTGTACGTGTCGAACTCTTTGTATATTTTAAATTTTTAATTATGTTCCTTGACTGCACCTTGAGCCAGTTGTGAGAGCGTTTGGCGATTTCATAAGTGGCATCCTTCTCCAGAGTCTTCACCATGAGGCCTTCGCAGGAGTCTACGCAAAAAAACAAACAAAAAGAATAATTGTAGCTCCTTTAGAAACAGAGCCCTTTGTAAGATACACTCAAACAAACAGAAAGACAATAGCGAAGACGCATTCAGACACAAATAACTCAAGGAAAACTCAATTACACAACTCCCAGCCGCGAGAATGTCACACGAGCAAAACAAAGACACAAAACGCACTGTACACAACTGAAAATACTGCTTTCATAAAGAAGGAACAAAATGGATGCGATACACCTACGCAGCGAAAGGAAAAAGATGTAAAGGGACAGTGAAAAAGCACAGACAAGGAATAAGAAAACAAGTCTGTCTCTGTCAAACATGAGGCTGTGTGACAGGACAATATTAGGAGAGAGGGAATGGAAAAACTCTTCATTCAGAATCATGCTGAGAGCGGGCGGTACGGCAGTAATATCATATCATTTCCAGGTATTGGTGAATTGGTGACTCTAAAAACTATTTTGGATGGCGCACATATTTTTACAAAAGCAACTCTGCGACGTTATTAAAGAAATATCAACGTAAAATATGTACAAATAGTTCGTTCTTGGGTTTGGTTGTGTTTTGTGTTTGCTTCTGTCTTTTTTTCTCAATTAAAATGCAAATAAAAAATGTAAATTACAGACGGTACAATAAGAATGACCATGTTTTGATCTGACTTTGTGAAAGATTTTACAAAGTCAGATCGTCAAAGAATAAAAAAAATCATATTATATTGAAGTAGTTTTGTGATTAATAAAAAAGGGGATGGAAACTGCAATTGTAGGGACTGATACAGATTAAAAAAACATGTTTATCTGATTGTTTTTTGGGTTTTATTGTTAGTTTAACTCACCCTGCTCTTCCTTTACTTGCTTTTTCATTTTATTTTTGAAAGTATTTAATTCAGTTTCTTCCCAAAAAATGTTGACTGTTTTGTGTCAGTTTCTCTGTTTTGTTTAATCACATTTCCTTGATTTATTTATGTTTTTTATTCTATTATACATGTTCAAACCCAGCTTATGTGTAATATTTAAGTACGGCATATGTGTCTCGGTCTTGCCCGGCCTCAGTTTTGGTCTTGTTAGGACTTCTTTTACATTAATACTGTCCGTTCACACACAAACCTCGTACAGACTGCTCCAGGAACTCCGCGATGGTCTCGGTGTTGTCAGAGTCGATGGATTTAGCGAAGACGAACTCTCCTTCCTCCTCAGAAAAGCTCTCTTTCAGCAGAGCCCTTCGCCGACACAGAGGCTGCCGAACCAAAGACTGCACACGGGAGAATAAAAAAAAACACACACACTTTTTACAAAAACTGTATCATTGCAAAACATTTCCTCTCGGTCGCCGGGAGCCTCTACGGTGACAAGGATGAAACGGCTTCGCGACTGGCTACCCACGCAGTCCGACGGAGAGAGTACTCGCCGACTCGCTGTCAGTAGAGTTTAGGAGGAACACGCTAAACGCCGACGCTCTCGTAGCATCGTGTAACAGGAGTAAAAAACACTCACCCTGAAGGCCTAGATCACTGCAGACAAACTGAGAAGAGGTTTACGACAATGAAACTGGGATTAAATGAAGGAAAATTAACAAAGAGAGCATCAACTATGATCTTTTTGCCCAAGTATCTCTGTGTTGGCAATTAATTTATGCTTTCCGAAGTGGATGTGATGTTTCTGTTCACTCCTTTTAATTAAGTTGTGATTCTTTTTCTCGAGAAGGTGGAAAAATGGAAAAAAAATGGACGCAGGATCAGGCCAGATAAGCTGAAAAAGACTCCTGTTTCCTGTAAAGACATGAATGAATCACTACGGACAATGTTTAATTTCATCAAAATGTTAAAGTAAATAACACGAGATGGTTTGTTACTGGAGAGATATGTTCAGGCTTCAGTGTAAAGTGCAGTACTTTGAGACGAGCTGCACTTATTTTGGTCATTTTGGCTGAATTATTGTTACGAGAAAACATTTGCTGGCAACAAAACCGTTCCGTAGAGCCAGTGTTGGTTTGTCCTTTTTGTCTGGGACTGATTCCAAACTCACAAAAATACTGTGGGTTTATGATCAGCCAATTATATCCTAATGACTACACTGTGTAAATGATACGTATCTTTTGCAAAAACCTCAATGTTTAACACTGAGTATGTAAATGAGTCATGTGCTAACGAGATGACGATAAAGCAGACCTGGTACATTCCCTCAAGGCTGAACCAGAATCAAAATTACGCAACAAAAATCTGTCAAGTTTCAGCTTTTCTCGTCACAATTTTCTCTTCTCTCGTCAGGAGCACATTTTACAATCCGACTGTATTCCGAAAACCTATCAAATATTAATTTCAGCAGTGAATTTGCAGCGATAAAATACATGGAAATGCCTCCTCCTCGTCATTACAGCCGCACGATTTTCAGGATTCGCAGAAATGCTATTAAGGGCACGACCTTCAACGAGTGCTTCAACAGCCTCGGCCTCATTTCAGCAACAGCTTCGGGGATTTTATGGAAAATACGGAGGTGGTTTCCCTCGAGCTGACAATAGAGTTAGTCACGACAGAAAACTGCAGCGCAAAGGGAGCGTCTGTGACCGAAATGAAAAGAAATAAATAATAGAGAAACAAAGCACGTGCATTGAGCAACAAATGAATGCATGAAATTTACATAAATACCACATTAGATGGAAACGCAGTGAAATGCCACAACTTAAGAGTCAATTAATTGAGTGGATTTGTTTCTGTTCACTCGGGAATACTAGCGTTACGTGAGCCTCATTTGCATTTGCTGACTTTTAGGAATTCTGGAGAAAAATGCTGAACAGTTCATTATTAAAACCAGAGTTCCCACACTTCTGTTTCCACGACTTTTTTCTTGGCAATTCAGAACAGCATTTTCTTATTAATTCTTCCTAGTAATGGTAATTTTACTGTTTAAATAAGTGTCGCTATCATCAGGAGTTTCATCAGGACTATTTTACTGCTAACATTTTTACCATTGATTTTCCAAGAGTTTTCTTTGTGAAATTTTCCTATAAAACAAAAAAAAAAAAGGTTCAAACTCTTAATTTATTCATTTAGGATATCGAACAAGGACAGTAAATAAATATGGGCTGTATCCCAATAACATGTCGCCAATAGGAACAGTTAGCAGCAGCATTAACAATTGTGTTTTTTTTCTCTTTTTCCATGACTTTTCTGTTTTTTACGACCATACAAACCATCTTTAAACTCAAACTACAGCAGCCTACAAGGGTCACATCACGTTGCATTATTTGTCATAAGTCACTTTAGATTTGGAGGAAAGATCGTGACAGTGTGTTTTGTTGTTTTTACTTTCTATTAATATCTATTTTGCTTTTTCCTTTTTAAAAGTTAATATCAGAGTTATGTCCGCTTGGTTTACTGTCAGTGAACACACCGCGGCTTTAGTTCTGAATGGTCTTAGTTCCTCTTGCTGTGACATGAAACCGTTAAAATAACAACAACCGATAAATAAAACTCTAAAAGTAAAGTTAGACATAAAGTTAACCAGAGACGAGAGGATTACAAATGTATGGTTAATGAAATGGTTGCAATTTTCTGCTTGGATAGTCTCTTTTTGTAAACATATATGGTTCCCTGGTGACTGTTCAGCTGCACAGAGAGGGATCGGCGCCCTCTACTGGCTAAAAGTTAATTTAATTCATAGTCGCCCCATTTGATCTGTCACGTAAAATAAGAAAAAAATAAGAAAAAAGAAAAAAATAAGAGAAAAATAAGTCTACGAACCACAAGATCCTCGATCTGTCGAAGCTGACTTGAACTGACTTTAAGTGATTATTTACAAATTTCAGGATGTATTTATTATAAGTAAAAGAGACACTCAGGATGAATTACTAAAGTATAAGAAGAAAAACCCTAAATTCAATCATAATTAAGACTGGTTTGAGTGACAGCTGCTGAAACAGAGAGCAATAATGTGATATTAAAGTGACATCATTGACTAGTCATTAGTTAATACAATACTTTTCAAATAAAATATACATATACAAAAATATACATTAATATACAATATTTCTTAAAGCAACAATATGTAACTTTAGCCTAAAATTATAGCCTTAAACCTTATTAACAGCCTTAAACTCAATTTCTTTGCTTCTTAGTGTGAAACAGGAAGAAGAACCTCTATTATTGACAAAGTTCATCCTTTTAGGGGAAATACAGTAGATAAAGTTACATAATGTGGCTTTAAGAAGGTTTATTCAGGTTATTTTGCAAGACGATAAACTACTTTCTGAATTTCCAGCTTTTCCAGACGTCGTTCAATGTAAACGTTCACAAATACAACTCGTCGGAGCAGCTGTCGGTCTCACAGAGGCTCCTCAAGACGGACAGAGGGACACTATTGGAATTACAATGAGCGTAACGATCATTATCCAGTTACAGCGGCGTCGTTGTCATTCAGGGACGCGCCCGGGATCTCATCAGAGCGACAGGCGCGCGGCTCGTAAACAATAAACACGAGCCGCGCTAAAACGACGAAAGGTTAAGACGACACGGATCGGGACGGTGCCTTACCTCGCCGTTGAGGTAGAGCAGGTCGAAGGCGTACACACACACTTGGACTTTGATCTCAGAGGCATCGACGTCCTGCAGGAAGAGAAATTAACAAACATTTAACCAGTGTAAGGTGTGGCAATTGTTTCATAAATCTATTTAGGGCTCCCACTCCAACAAAATTATTTTCCAGGGCTTATAATTTGAAAAATACCTAGTTTTATTCCTCGTTTTTAATCGTGCACAGTTTATGAGTAGTTGTTATTCTGACTATTCCTCTCTGGCTTGATTGAAACTCCGAAAATCCGTCAAAACTCAAACTTAAAGGCTTAAATATGACATTGTTTATTTAAAGCTGGTTGAAACACAAAAATAACCTAAAAAATCTTGCCCTCTCTCCTTTAAGTTGTTCCAGTTGATAATCGTTGTAAAGTTACAGAGTTTTAAAGTCAAACTAAGCAAGAACTAAGAGTGTGGTTCACTTTATTTACTCATAAATCCTCTGGGTGTACTGTCAGTGAATGCACCACAGCCTCAGCTAATATTTGAGTCAATATGGAAAGAAAATGAGAAAAAAAAAAGCTTATCTTGTCTCATTTTAAGCTTGTAGCGGGTAAAAACCAAACTTAGGTCACTGAACAAGATTTATCCACTTTAGATTCACTGTATTTTCTTTGCTTAGCACCAGAGTAATGAGATTTGTTTTAATCTGGAGCAGTACGAGGCAGGTGGGGTCAGTTCCGGTGTGTTTTTATTACCTAAAGGGGTCCCCAAAAAGCTTACTGTACCACTTTGGGGACGCCTGGCGATAAAAAAAAGGAAATGATACATAATCCTCACTTAAGCAAAAATGAGAAGCAAAAGACAAGACATAAAATCGAAATATTTTGCTAAAAACAATAATAAATTAGGCTTTGTTCTTGTGATAAACGTCATATTTAAACAGAAAACAGGCTAAATGTTGGACTTTTTCCCCAACGACAAAGCTAGTGTTTATTAGCATCTGTTTTTTGAGTCCGTAACGCTCTTATTGAACAGGAATAAACACCGCAGCACCAAACCATCCCATTCTGACCCGTACCAACAAAAAAGAGGCTATGCTAAAGCAGCTAGCAGTGAAATACAAGCAGACTGTGAACAAACTGATTTTATTGAATGTAAATCATGCAGATCAAGTCTTAAATCAATTTTAAATTCCTATTAAAGCAATGCTCTCTAGATTTCTGAGTTGTACCGGATTCGTGGGAACTCTCCCGGTATATTTTACTCTGTAGACGTCAGAAATCGAGAACCTTGTGATCAGGTGTTCGAACGTGAGCCTGATTCAACTGAGTAGCATTTACAGCTATAATTCTTGTCACACCGACTTTATTTAAACACACTTCGACTTTTCTGAAGGCCCCGCAATAAATTATGGCCCCATTATCAAGATTTAAGGAACAATAGGCCAATCAACTGCTATCTCACCCCATGTGGAGGACCATTGGTCAGTGTAATTAACAGCTTACTGCATCAAAGACTTACTTTCAAAGCTTCTTTTTAAATAGTAAATGATGCAACTGAAAACTGGACTTCTCTGCTGAGTCTTTCCATGATTCAGACACTATTCTGGGCTGATGCTAAAGATAAATGCAGCCCTTTTTAAAGCTTCTTTTATAATTTACGGGAACGTATCACACCATTGCAATGTCTCAGTCTCTCAGTGTCACATTCAGGCAAAAGGGAACAAGACGGGAAAAAGGAAAGCCACCATCACCTTTTATAATGGCTTTTGGTATTACATTAAAATCCTCAAACCAATGTCTATGGTCAGTAAAGTATACACAGCACACAAGGACTTTAGAAGCAAAAAAACACGAGGAAAAACACTATGGTTAATTTGAAGTATTCGTTAGAAGTAGAAGACAGAAAAATTCGAGTATAAAAGGTGATTAAGTCTAAGCTTTGTCCAATATTCTTCTGCTGTCTGTTTTTTTTTACTGTACAAACCCTAGAGTTCACATCCTGCCTGTGTTTTCACACTTTGTTTTTTGAGTAAACCTCCAGCCGATGACTTTCTGCTCATTTTCCTCACCTTTTCCACTGCCCTCACCTCTCCAGCTCCTCTGCCTTTTTATTCTGCTCTTGTTTACACCTGTCAGCCTCGGCTCGGCCTTATTACACCGCGGCCCTGATGTAAAATTCCATGACTTTTTCCATGACTGACCCGAGTTGCCATTCAATTTCTTCCCTCCATAACAAATAAATAGCTTCACGATGCTCGCAGGGATGATTTGTTTTCTGATTTACGCCATGTGTCTTTGAGCATTCCCTCATTACACGGTTTCATTTCCCTGGGCATTTCCAAGAGTTTCTTCCATTCATGACAGCAATTTATCAACAAAAGTCCAAATACGTAAACAGACTGTACCTGAGATCTTTTTCTTCAAGTTGTGAAAATGGTTTAATCCTAAATAATTTATTGTAAAAGCAATAAGTTTGTCTTTCTGATCAATCTACTGTTTATTGTAAGGGATTGTAACAGATGAGAACCTCTATTCAGGAACAGAAAACCTTGGACAATCACATGCTCCAAAAAGGAGCGCTCCCATTGGTCGACACTTGTCACATGACGTTCCAGGAAGTTTAATAGCTGTGTGTGTGTTTTCAGCTGAATATGTCTTTTAACAGAGAAACAGCTGAAAAAAGAAAAGCATCAACAGAGAAAAGGGAGACAACGTAAAACACAGATAAATACTGTCAATTCAATCACGTAATGTTTAACGAGGAGGAGATAATTGTCGTCCTGACGCTGAAGTCACAGCTAAGCTAACGCTAAACTCTAAACTTCAGTTTGGTCAAATGGATTAGTATTTTGTGGTTTTATTTTTTAATAAAAGAGAAGCAGGAGAGGTCCCGAGGCTGCTTTTGGAGGAGACTGGAGTCTGAAACAGGGACAAAAAAGAAAACCAGGAAGTGGAGCTTTAATTAGAGACATCAATGACCAATAAACAGTTGTTAATCCATTGTATGCATTAATTAGTGCATAATTATTTTGCATTGTAGTGTCGTTTGTCTGAAATGAATGAATGTCTGTGAGTTTTTGCCTATTGTCTCCTTTCCATAGCTTTCATGTCTACATCCACAACAGCCCTTTTAACAAAAAATCAAGATATCTGTATCACAATAGATTCAATAACAATACATTTGATATATTGTCCCCATACATTTCCGGGAGGACTTTGCCTTTCTCTCATTAATGATGCTTAATTAGTCTTTATCAGCCCTCCTCTCCTCAGCAGGAACATTTTGTGCTGGTAAAACAAAAAAGATGTTGTTGTGAAATGCCAGAAGGCCAATTCAATCAGTTTGTGCATCAACCCATCATTACAAATAATCAGGATTTTATAGCGGCAGTAACTGTATCTGGCACAAAAACCATCAGGATAATCATTGTCACTCATTTTCCTCATCGTGTGCTGTGTTTCCATTCCTCAGCTCCTAATTTTAGAGAGCGTGGCCAGGCATACAAAAGAGGAGGAAGAGAGCCCTGTAATTGCGATCGGTGTGGTCCGAAGAGGCTGTTATTCTGATCAGGACTCGGGGGAAAAAAAAAGAAAAAAAAAAAGCTCACTGACATTTGCAATCTCAGCCAGTCTCCCTCTTCTCGATCCATTTGACTTGTCTGTCTCCTGCTTATCAATCTCACCTTTCTTTCCGTCTGCGGGATCATTTCACTCTATTATCTGCCGCTCCTTTACCTTCCGGCTCAGTACCTCTGTCTTGTTTTCTCCTTTCAACCTTTCCTTCCCTTTTCTCCTTCCCTCATTATCTCCAGCGCTCTACCTTTTTGACACTCCAGAGATTTCAATCATCTTCCTCATGAGCCTCGTTTCCACAGAGCGCGACGGTACCGTTCAGTTCGGAACAAGCGCCGTTTGGAAAGGAAACCCCCGATAAGGCTCGCGTTTCCTCGGCTGAGCGTGTCGTCGGTCGGATTCGGCGGCGTCAGACTCGTAAATACTGATGTTACACCGGCGCCTGTCACATTTTTACATAATTTTCCATCTCAAGATAAATTTTCAAGTTCTATTGCATTTACATAACTAAGAACAAGACTACATATACTCTGGGGTTTTTATGCAGCTCTCAGATTCTACGAAAAAATGTAGAGTGTACGGCCCCAACAGCAGCAACAGGACTGTCAGGGATTTAAATACAAAATATAATTCTCAAAAAACATTATCTGTTCAAATCCAACTATAACCGGTTGAAATCCAACTAGCATCTGCTCAAATCTATCTAAAACTGCCTGTTCAAATTAAATAAAACCTGTTTAAACCCATCTAAAATCTATTTAAATGTAACTAAAACTTGTTCAAATCCAACTAAAACCTAGTCAAACCCATCTAAAATCTATTTAAATCTATCTAAAACCTGTTAAAATTCAAATCAGACCTGCTCAAATCCAACTAAAACTTGTTAAAATCCAAGCAAAACCTCATCAAATCCAACTAAAACATCCTCAAATCCAACTAAAACATCCTCAAATTCAACTAAAACCTGTTTAAATCCAACTAAAACCTGTTTCAATCCATCTAGAACCTCTCAAATTCAACTAAAACCTGTTCAAATCCAACTAAAACCTGTTTCAATCCATCTAGAACCTGTTCAAATTCAACTAAAACCTGTTCAAATCCAACTACAACCTGTTTCAATCCAACTTAAATCCAACTAAAACCTGTTCAAATCCAACTGCAACCTAATATTCTCTAAAACCTGTTTAAACCCAACTAAAACCTGTTCAAATCCAACTACAACCTGTTCAAATCCAACTAAAACCTGTTTAATCCATCTAGAACCTGCTCAAATCCAACTAAAACCTGTTCAAATCCAACTACAACCTGTTTAAATCCAACTAAACTTGTTCAAATCCAACTACAACCTGTTTAAATCCAACTAAAACCTGTTTCAATCCATCTAGAACCTGCTCAAATTCAACTAAAACCTGTTCAAATCCAACTACAACCTGTTTCAAATAACTAGAACCTGCTCAAATTCAACTAAAACCTGTTAAATCCAACTAAAACCTGTTTCAATCCATCTAGAACCTGCTCAAATTCAACTAAAACCTGTTCAAATCCAACTACAACCTGTCTTAAATCCATCTAAAACCTGTTCAAATTCAACTAAAAACCTGTTCAAATCAACTAAACCTGTTCAAATCCAACTAAAACCTGTTTCTATTCCATCTAAAACCTGCTCCAATTCAACTAAAACCTGTTCAAATCCAACTGAAACCTGTTTAAATCCAACTAAAACTTGTTCAAAAACCAACTTAAACCTGTTTAAATCCAACTAAAACCTGTTTCAATCCATCTAGAACCTGCTCAAATTCAACTAAAACCTGTTCAAATCCAACTACAACCTGTTTAAATCCAACTAAAACTTTGTTCAAATCCAACTACAACCTGTTAAATCCAACTAAAACCTGTTCAAATCCATCTAGAACCTGCTCAAATTCAACTAAAACCTGTTCAAATCCAACTACAACCTGTTTAAATCCAACTAAAACCTGTTCAAATCCAACTACAACTTGTTTAAATCCAACTAAAACCTGTTTCAATCCATCTAGAACCTGCTCAAATTCAACTAAAACCTGTTCAAATCCAACTACACAACCTGTTTAAATCCAACTAAAACCTGTTCAAATCCAACTACAACTTGTTTAAATCCAACTAAAACCTGTTTCAATCCATCTAGAACCTGCTCAAATTCAACTAAAACCTGTTCGAATCCAAATAAACCCTGTTCAGTTCCAAATAAAATGATAAAGATTGGTGAATTATCTTGAATGACAAAACAAATTGACAAATAAAAAAGAAAAGATGAAAGAATCAGCTTATATAGTCAGAGTAGTAAATAATCAATATAGTTAATCGCTGAAATCGTCTTTAAACTACTCTTTACTCTCTAACTGTGAGTACGTTAACCAAATAAAAGCACTTAAGGGCTTCATACCTTCCTCTTTCGAGTGGTGAGGACTTGAAAAGGCTGGATCTGTTTTTTCTCTCGGTCCCAAGCCACCGCTTCAGAGTCAAGGACGCAGGAGACTACAGAGTCCTTCTTCACCTGAAAAAAAAAAGTATTCAAATGAAGCAAAAATGGGAATAAAAGAGAACAAATCCAGTAATGAATTCAGAGGAGATTTAAGGACAGCTTCCTGGAAAAACACCCCAGATGTTACTTTTGCCACAGCTGCTAAAGCAATAAGCGAGCGCATTGTTAGTCCATTTCACTGAAGTAAACTTAACGACGCTAACACAACTCAATTTAATACGTACATAAGACTTTTCAGAAACGGGCAGCTGCCTTTAGTTTGTCAGAAAATGTTACACTGGAGACATTTAGGCACAAGCAGAAAACACTTTTACTTTTAGGATGAAGCTGTAGATACGCCTCGCTCGATTTGGAGGAGGATGTATTTATTGTTATTGCTGATTTTTAAGATTGGACTGAGTGTTTGTTGATTATCTTAGCCCCAAAGTGTGAGGTTAGAGGATTTAAATTTCTGGCTCGAAGGATGGTCGATTAAAGAGAAGCGTTAAAAACGGTCTTGAAATGTACGACCAGAGCTGATTGGACAGATTTATCTACAGGTCAGGCCTCGAGAGTTTACCATCGAGAGCCACAGAAAATGGTACTAGTCTGTGGATTATTTGTTACAGGGCTGCACAGAAAAACAAAAATATATCAGTGTTTTATTTGATTTTCATTAAACAGGTAATCGCAATGTTCCAGGTGTTTGATTTTGAAAACTTCCCACACTTGACTCCATTTGACTCATTCAATCACAACTCTTCCATATTAAAGCCAAAATGAGTAATTACTGGAGGGATTTCTGTGATCAGAGGGAGAGGCAAAAGACAAAAGACTGACAACAAAAAGAAAGCAGCATTTAAAAGAAAATACCATACGAGTTCATCGCAACAGGTGATACACAAGCCCCAAGCCTCTCAGTGTAAGGAGCTGCTCAAAAGCTTAAAAGACAAGCCTTTGGTATTTTTAGAAAGAAAACAATCAAAACATGAAGCACAGAGGCAATTAACAAGCAGTACTTTTATAGTTTCTCAGGGAAAGTGCACCATACCAGCAGATAATAGGTAAAACAGACTCAAAAACATGGATAAAACGTCTTGAATTTACGATAAAAAATCCACCTGATGATCAGAAGTCAGCTGGTTGATTGTTGGATTAAAGTAAAGGCAGAACATCCCTAGATTACTACAAAAACACAAAAACTCTGCCTCCTTTTCCAACATCTTATCTTTTTGCCGTAACAGCGACTAAAACCGAGTATCCCGGACATAAAGAAAACATTTCGAGTGTTACCGTCTCCAATCGGCCCTCGATGGGACCGTCGCGTTGCAAAGGAACAAGCCCAAGTCTCACTGAGTCTAAATTAAGCTAAGTTTTGTTACATTTATGTTAAAAGTGTAGTCTACAATTTGTGTGTTATGCTCATGTGAATATCTTACATGCAATTTATCTGACTTTGCTGTAATAAGAGAATCTCCATCAAAGAAAATTGAAAACAACAACGCAGCTAAAAATGCTAAACTGTGACTGGTTTAGTTTTCCCTCAGACATTATTCCTTCTCAGGCGAAAAAGCCCATCTTATCTTATTTTAAAATTAATCTCAAGCCTTTAACGAGCGACACAACTGGGCGGCAACCGTCTTAAACTGAACGCTTTCACACAGGAGCCATCATTTCCGTCGGGTCATTGGGTTAAACAAGACGTTAATTGCCAAATCATGTCGCTATATCAATATTAATGCATTCATGTATTCATGCCGATTCATAATTCAGAGTCTAACTTGCTACGGTGGCGTCAAGAAAATGAGTTTTCCTTCATTAAAATGCAAAATAGGTGGTTTAAATGTAATCAGACCGTCTGGCGTGTGATGGGATTGTGTGTTAGCGACGGTTATTGTTAATGTATTGTGTTCAAAGTTTCACAACACAATTTGCATCTCAGCTTCTGACATTATTTCTGTAGCATTAATGATCTAATTGATTTTGTTGACATGAGTTTCATTTAAATCAATGACAGGGGATATTTTCTGAGAGCTAAAATAAATATTACACATAATGAGAGCCAGATTAATTCAACATCAGAAGATTATCACTAGGATTTATGACGTGAAGTTTATCTGGTGATTTGTCCAAAATAGAAGAACTAAACCCACAGTAATGGAGTAAAAAGACAGACAGCAAGGGGAAAAGGGAGATTTACAGCTTAAAGAAAGTGTCCGGAAAAATGAGAAGCGAGACAAGACGATGTGTAGAAAAAGAGTAGAAAAGCTGTTTTTAGAGCGAGAAAAACGGTGAAGAAAAAGGAGCATAAAAGACAAATGGTGTGAAGGGAGAAGATGATGATGATGATGAACAAGATGGAAAAACAAAAGCAGGAGTGAAGGCAGCTGTCGAGAGAGGTGTCTGGTGAATACATACAACAAGAAAAGAAAAACAAAGTAAGAGAAAGTTTAATCAAAGCTTTAGTTTTATCTTTTGAATCACTGCTTGGTTTAGAAACATGTCCAGTCAGAACAAACTCAAGTCACTGTCGACGAAGGATATTCTACTTTTGAACTCATGTCCTGGTCTTCAATTCAACTTCCTGGATGGACAACTATGTACTTTATACAAGTGTTGAGTATTTTCATTTGTGTACTCACTGGTACAGCAAAAAAAAGTCTTTTCATATACGTTCTTCCTTAAAGTATCCAATTTTGTTCCAGTTTCAGATTCCACTTTCCTCCAATGGCAGCATAGTAACCTTTGCTTCTTCTTTTATTTAATAATAATTGTTACGTAAAATCAAAGTTTAGATCTGACCTGAAACTTTTATCTTTGGAGTTTTCCGTTGTAGACTGTAGTGATCCTGGAATTATCTCCATCTCGTTAATAAACATGAAGCATCCATGTTTAATTTGCTGCTGTTTCTCTATTTTTTCTATTTCTTGAGCTGTTTCATTGTAAAAGCATATATTGCAATTGGAATTACCTATTTCACAGGTATTACAAGATTATATTTACAACAAGAAACCTCAAATATAAACTTTTACACTATAACCGTAACTCTATGTTTATAACTGTGTCAGTCCTAAAAACTATGTCCCATTTTTGATCAGTTATATTTTGTCATTTTAGAGTTTTTGTAATTTTGTACAAACACTACTAGTTGCTAGGGTCCAGTGTATTGACTTATTTCTTTTATATGTGTAATGTGGAGTAAAGTGTCTTAGTAACATAATTTCTCCCGTTAATTCCATCGTCCCGTTGAAAAAAACATCAAAATGATTTAAAGAATATATATGTTTTGGGCTAAAAGTTTAATGTGCTGCATTTAGGAGCTGCTGAAATGTTTTTCTGTTTCACTTGTACTATAGAATAATTCATTTAGCTTTGTAACTGCAATTATACACCTCTAATGTCCTTTTTAGAGCGTGTGAACAGCTATGGTAGCCCTGCAGGGACATTGTCGATGAACAAACCCAGTGGAAACAGGTCTGATGGTGATTTCAATTAAAAAATTAAAACAAAATCAATTACGTTCTTGTGTTTTGGAAGAGTCTGAACTCAAAAAGAAACATGTTTGTGCTTCTCATTCTACAGTGCTTAGTTTGTCCCTTCTAGGCTTCTGTAGAAACAAAAACAGGAAGTAAAGCCTCCTTCCACAAGGTTTTATGGAGCTGTATTTGTCCAGGATAGACAATTGCTGTTATTTAGTGTTATTTTGAGGCCTTTAAACACTTTTGCAAACAATGTTTTGACAAATATCTTCCATTTTGTTGAACTACTACAACATTTTACACAATTGGGAAAACAAAATCAACACCATGTGCACAAGTTCACAGGCGTTAAAAAAAGGAAAGGTGAAATATCCTGCAACAAAAATAAGGTTAAAATTCATGACACAGCTCCTTCTTTTGCTGTTTCAAAAAAGATTTCCTCTGGTAGAAGAAAAAAAACATCTCGGGAACTAAAGAAACTTTGAATTTTTGGGGGAAAGGTGGATAAGTCAGAAACCACAAGCAGAAAAATGAAAGCCAGGTTTTTTATCAAAGCTCAGACAAAACACGAGAGACAAGAAAAAGCGAGAGAAGAGGTGAGTAGAGGGCAGCACGGAGGGACTCATCAGATTTCATGAAATAACGACCAAAGGGACGGCAATGATTAGAGAGACAGACAAGAAAATGGAGGAAGGAAGAGGTAATAAGGTGAAGGCGTCAAACTAAAATCTGCTTTAAAGGCTTTGAAAGGAAAAAAGATCAAGAGAAAAGTGTGAAGACGACAGAGAAAAGTGAGAAGGAAAGGGAAACGAGCAGCTTTTATTGTCTGCTGTGACCTGGTGATTGAACTAAACTCAAACTGTGAAGACACAAGACACACATCCAACTGTTTACTAAATATCGGGTCTAATTGGCACAAATCTGTTTGAGCAGCTCAGACAAGTCCCTTCCTGCAATATTTAAACTGAGTCAATGACCAAATAACATTAACAATTAATACATATTAGAAAAAGCTGATTCTTTTTCCATGCACTAATCTATTATTCATATTATTCAGTTGTACTTGTCTGGATTAAATAAACTCATCAGATACAATCAACAGTGTTAAAAGGAGAGACATAGTTTTTATAGAATTTTTTTTTTTTTTTTTTAAAGATAATTTTCCTTCTAGTTGTGAAAATGGTTTAAACTCCAAATAGTTTAGTGTTAAAGCAAGAATTTGTGAAAAAACATTCTTTATGATCCATCTACTGTTTATTCTAGGGGTTGTAATAGATGAGAACCTCTATTCAGGAACAGAAAACCTTGCTCCAAAAGGAGCGCTCCCATTGGTCGACACTTGTCACATGACGTTCCAGGAAGTTAAATAGCTGCAGATAAAGTGTATTTTCAGCCGAATATGTCTTTTAACAGAGAAACAGCTGAAAAAAGAAAAGCATCAACAGAGAAAAGGGAGGCAACGTAAACACAGATAAATACTGTCAATTCAATCACGTAATGTTTAACGAGGAGGAGATAATTGTCGTCCTGACGCTGAAGTCACAGCTAAGCTAACGCTAAACTCTAAACTTCAGTTTGGTCAAATGGATTAGTATTTTGGAGGAAAACTGGTCTGGTTTTATTTTTTAATAAAAGAGAAGCAGGAGAGGTCCCTAGACTCTCCCCAAAGAAAATCAAGCTCTGAAATCCAGAAGTTACCAAATAAATCAGTTTATGACTGTTGTTGTGGACCTTGATGCAGAAGTCTAAAACGGCCCTCGTACACACTGCATTATTATTATTTTTTTTTTGTCCCTTTCTCAGACTCAGACTTTATAGTTTACTTTACTTTTTACATCGACACCTGCATAAAACTTGTGCACAATACTGTATAAATAAAACTGAATTGAACCAAAATGAACTTTTGACACTGCAAATGCACCTGATCAAGATTCTATTTTGTCCGATCTCCACTAAAACTTACTCATAACAATTTAGTTTGGACTAAGCCCACCAACCCTTTTTAAAGTAAACCTTCCTCTGCTGTGTCTCTGCTGGGGCTCTAGTGAACTACGTGCTCTTATTTTGGTAGATTGTGGTAGATGCGGTTTGTTGAGCTTTAAAAGTGACTCATGTAAGAAAAACAAGTGTTGCAGGCTGGGTATGTGTGAAGAAAAACGGTGTGAAGTGACTTTTCCTGTAGCGAGCAGCCCCGAACAGAAAACAAACTAACATTCAACAAAATGTGATTCAGAAATGTGTGAGGTACGACCCATTCTAGTCTGAGTTCAGATGTTAACTGAAGAAAAACGCCCTGAATGCATAAAACCAGACTCGAAATGCGACAGACTGAGGTTTGATGAGGATAAAGTATGCGTAAATTGGGAATGTAAGTGTTAGATTGAGAAAAACACATTCCAAATAAAGACAGAACAGGTGGGAAATATGCACAGTTGTTATTCTCGCTGCAGTGAAAAAGCTCTCGTTTGACGGTTTCGTCTCTGGGGCCCGGGCTGCGTCTCACCTTGGGAATGCGGGAGATGATGTCTGGGTATTTGCTGGTGTTGTCTTCCTGGTTGCGGCTGAATATTCGCACTTCGCCGCTCTCCAGAATGTGAATCTGTGGGGAAAACGGGACAAAAATGCATCAAACAAGAAACCAAACCCAAAACACTGGTGTAATGTTGTGTAGTGTTTTATATCATGAGAATACCAACGTGAAATAAGGTGATTTTTTGGAATAAACCACAATTTCTGATCATTTTAAGAGCTGTTTCTGATTTAAGATGAAGTCAAACTGTAAATATGTTGATTTTCTATTATTGCCATTTACAGCTTACTCCAACTACACTCACAACTTAAGCTTCCTGAGTCTTTTTAAGCCTTAAAGAAAGAAGCTAACATCAAACCTGACTTATTTATAGCGTTAAATGCTAATATACCTGGCGAGTTTTTAATAAATATCAATGCTAAAACACTTTTTGCGAATTAAAAAGACATATAACACAACAAATTAAGAAAAACACATTCATTACTCGGCAACTGCACCGTCCAAAAGCACCTGAACACATCATTAGCCTTTGTCAACTAGCTATTTTTTCTAAACTTTTTATTTGATATGAGCAAGATAACAGTCAAAAAGGACGGACAGTGGCAGCGTGACCCTCTTTGTGTCTTTGACTCTAAACATTGCTCCTAATGTTTTTTTTTCTGTGTCTCTGTCCGACTCTGGAGCTGCTCAGTGACCCGTGTCCAACATTAAACAGAATAAACCGTAAACATGCAGCAGTAATCCGACATTATCCAGGCGTGTTTTTGAGAAATGTCTGCCCCATTGGCATGTTAACTTTTTGCATAAATCCAGTTAATTATACAGAATTATCACTTAAACTAATAAAAGCTGTTGTTAACTCTCGCCTACATTTGTTTGACTTTATCTTTATATTTGCCATTCCTTCATAAAAC